>OZ038500.1:40557576-40587576 GCA_964036315.1 Acanthosepion esculentum | reverse complement strand
TGCTGCATGTACTAATTATCAGTTCAGCAGCGACCGATGGGCAACATGTGGTGGTATGAATCACGCCCACACAGCCTGAGCTAGGATTGGAAGGTTATGTGTGAAAAAGTAATATTCAGAAATGTATTAGGCAATTGAAAATGAGAGAACATAAACAAAACTTATTAAATGGACATAAAGTTTTTTTTAAATCTTCACCTTCAAGGTTGTAATTTTTCCTGCCATTTTGGACTCAAGATAAGCACTGAAGAATTATCTATCAAACAAAAAAAATACATCAAAATCAGATGAAAACTGTGGAAATGCATAAACAATATTTGATCACACACAGACACATTTTGAGAATTATAGATATACATATAATATATATTATTATATATAGATATAATATATATTTGTATATATGTTATATACATATATATATTATATATAGATATAATAAATATATATATATTAAACATACATATATATTATATATAGATATAATAAATAAATATATATATTAAACATACATATATATATAGATATAATAAATAAATATATATATTAAACATACATATATATATATATATGTGTGTGTGTGTGTATTAAACATACATACATATATTATATATAGATATAATAAATAAATATATATATTAAACATACATATATATATATGTGTATTAAACATACATACATATATTATATATAGATATAATAATTATATATATATATTAAACATACATATATATATATTATATAGATATAATAAATATATATATATATATATTAAACATACATACATATATATAGATATAATAATTATATATATAGATACACATACTATAATATATATATATATATATATATATATATATATATATATATATTAATTTAGAAGAGAGCTCTATATCAAGAGTAGAGCAATAGTTACTTATTATAAAGGTGTTATATACGGACAAACAAGTACTTATAACAAAGATGCATTTTTTTAATGGAAACGCATCTTGACAGGTGAGAAACAGAGATGATTATAAATGATTCTATTTAAAAATGCTACATGTGAAACATCACTTTCTTTTCTTCATTATTCAATTTTGTTTTGAAAAGACATAAGGAGAAACACCATAAAAGGAAAAGAAATATACAGAGGGATTCCGTAAAAGGAAAAGAAAAAAGAAAATAAGAAGAAAACAGGTAAAAGCAAAGAGAAGAGGATAAGAAGAAAATAAAAGGAAAGAAGGGAAAGAAGAAAGAGAAATATAAGATACATATATATACATATATATAAATATATAATAAATATGTATAAAAATAAATACATATAAACACATAATATATATAAATATATATATATAAATATAAAAGTGAACATTGAAGTCAACACTTAGAGACGGCAGTCTGTTTCATGCTAGATGCAATCATCAGGCCATGAGTAAATATAAATATATATAATATATATACATATACATAATATATATATATATATATATATATATATATATATATATATATATATATATATATATATATGTTGTGTATTTACTTAATAGTCTTTCATTTATGTATGTTTCATTAAAAATGAGACAAAATACTATTATTAAGCTTTTTAAATAATTTTTTCTTTTTAGGACACATAGTGTGAAGAAATGTTCTATAATTCCAAGCAATTTCTGCTATAAAATCAACCTTGATAATGGCTAAAATTATAGCTGAAAGTGCTAAGAATTATAGAATATTTGAACAGTTTCTAAAAACCCTGTCCAAAAAAGATTTTAAAACATTAATTAAAATGCTTAATCATAGCACCTTGTCTGTTAATTTAATGAAACATGCATATCTCTCTCTCTCTCTCTCTCTCTCTCTCTCTCTCTCTCTATATATATATATATATATATATATATATATATACACGTATAAATACACACATACATATCATACATATATATGTACATAATATATATACATATATATGCATACATATAAATATCTGTCTATATTTCTGAGAAAAATAAATAGTAAATTGTGTACATATAAATATACAAATATATATGTATACACATAGATCTAATATATATATATATATATATATATATATATATATATAGATGTATATACCTACATATATATATATATATACATATAATATATGTATACATATATATATACATACAATATATATACATATAGATATATATATATATATACATATATAAATATATATACATAAATATGCACGCATATATGTACATATCTACATATATATACATACATATAAAATATATATACATAAATACATATAATATATATACTTATATATATATATATATATATATATATATATATATATATATATATATATATATATACACATACAGATACATACATATAATATATATACAGATATTTTTATTCCCGTAGATGTTTTTTCTTTTTGAATTTGTAGATCTGATGAATTGGATCGTAGTTATGATTCCAATGGAATAAATTATGACCATGGAATATCAGTGTTTAAGTCTTTTTATTATATATATATATATATATATATATATATATATATAATACATACAGGGGTTGGACAAAATAATTGGAACAGTTGCAAAATCCACTCCTATATTTCAAAGACCTATTATATTAAGAACTCTTAATAAAACTTTGTAATTGCAGGTTATATCTATTGTAAATACGTTTATTTATCTAATTTTCTCTCTTTGTCTTATTTATTTTTAGAATTTAGTAAAATTTAAGCTAAATGCGTGACCTCTCCAAGTTCGAAAAAGAGCAAATTGTTGGAGCTCGCATGGCAGAAGCCTTGATCACTAAGGTTGCTCAACTGTTTGTTTTTTCAAGAGCTACCATATCAAGAGGACTGATTCAATTCGAGAAACAGGGCAAGACCTCTAGCAACCATAGCAATTCGGGCCAAACTTGCCAACAGGGACTGACGTGCATTGAAACGCAATGTGGCAAAAAATCATCAGACAAATGTGGCCAAAGTGACTGCTGAGTTGAATAACCATCTGAATAGTTCAGTTTCTATTAAAACTGTTCGCCGTGAGCTCCATAAGGCTGCATATCATGGAAGAACTGCTGTGAGGAAACCTCTTCTCTCCACTCACAACATTCAAAAGAGGTTGAAGTGGTGCAGAGATCAGACCGCCTGGTCTGCAGACCAATGGAAGCATGTCATATTCTCAAACAAGTCCAGTTTTTCTCTTTTCCCAACTTCAGAGCGAATTTGTGTAGGGGCAGCCCAAAGAAGCTTACAACCCTGACTGCCTTCTTCCAACAGTGAAGCATGGAGGTGGATCAGTGATAGTTTGGGCCACCATATCATGGAAATGTCTCAGTCCAATAGTTGCCCTGCATTGTAGAATCAACAGCAAAGATTACCTGAAAACTTTGGGAGATCATGTTCATCCAATGGCCAAGAATTTATTCCCTGATGGTGACTGCATCTTCCAAGATGATAATGCTCCAATACATACCACTCGAGTGGTTAACAATTGGTATGAAGAGCATGAAAGAATTGCTATGAAGAGCTAGAACACATGGAGTGGCCTCCCCAATCTCAAGATATCAATATTATTGAACATTTGTGGTGCATTTTGGAGCAACAAGTTAGGAGCCGCTATCCTCCACGTCATAAAGAGCTAGAGCAGGTGTTAATGGAAGAATGACTGAAAATTCCTCTGGATGAAGTCAGGAAGCTGTATGATTTCATTTCTAGAAGTATTAAAGCTGTATGTGAGGCTAAAGGAGGACCAACTCCATATTAAATAAATTTTCTTTGAATTTAACAAGTGTTTCAATTATTTTGTCCAACCCCTGTAGATATACATATATATGTTTGTCCTGGTTAAGACATTAAACTACATCCACATCCTGGATAAGACAATAAACTACGTCCAGCAGCAAGGCCTCTGATCAGAAGGTTTTGAGGAGCTTATAACCACCTCTTAATTGCTGGTGTTCCCAGGTCCACCCTGACCTGCGGTGGTAGCACATGTTAGGGTCCCAGCTATGGGCAAATAGTTAACTATTACCAGCAATAGTTTTTTGAAAAACATTATTACCAGCAATACAATTTTGAAGGATAAATATTACCAGAAACAGATTTTTGACAAAACAAAATATTACCAGCAATAAAAAATTTGTCAGCATTAAATAACCCATTGAGGTTGATATGCTGTAAAACAAAATAAACCAAACATATATATGTACATACAATATATATATATATATAATATATATACATAGATATATTTATATATGTACATACAATATATATATATACATATGTATACATACATATATACATATATATATTTATACATATACATATTTATGCATATACATATATATATATATACATATACATATATATTTTTATATATATGTATATATATACAAATGCATATGTATACATTATATACATATATACACATATACATATATATGTAATATATAATATGCAGTGTTTCATGTAATATATATATATATATATATATATATATATACACAGACATGACAGAATTGAATAGACACCAAGATAAATTTTATTTCTGATTTCTTTTAATAACCAAGATAAATTAACTTAGATATTTTTAATAACCAAGATAAATTAACTTAGATTATTTGATTAAAATTGCAGATAATAATACTGGAACATGCCATGAACCAACAGAGCATCAGACCTATCCGAATTTCAGCGAGGACGTATCGTGGGCCAACATGAAGATGGTCTTAGTCAAAGAAAAATATCTGAAAATCTTTCAATACCCTTTTTTACTGTTAATAGAGTGATCATACAATTCACCAGAGAGGGCAAGAAGTGCAAAAAACCTAATCCAGGCTGCCCTGGGCCCTCTGAAAGAACCATGCGTCTTGTTGAAAGAAATGTTGAACAGGATCCACGTTGCAAGGCCTCTGACATAGTAACACAAGTTGATGTCAGTCCCAGAACAGCTGTCAGGTATCTTCACAACCTGCGCTACTATGGCAGAGCTGCGAGAAGGAAACCACTTCTCTGTCCAGCCAATATCAAACGCAGAAAGGATTGGGCTCATGAGATGGTTGAGAGACCTGTGACCTTTTGGACCACTGTCATTTTCTCTGATGAGTCAAGATTCGCATTAATTTCTGACAGTGGAAGAGTATGGGCATGGAGACTCTGTAGTCAAGAGTTTGATTTAAAAAGACTGCAGCCAACGGGGAAACATGGGGGCCTTTCAGTAATGGTATGGGGTGCAATTTGGAGTGATGGTCACTCAGAGCTTGTGGAGTGTGAAGGAAACATTAATTCAACCAAATATGTTTCTATATTAAAGAAAGGGCTCCTTCCAATATTCTCAAGTAGTAGAATGAGCAAAGTTGACTCCCTATTTATGGAAGATGGAGCTCCATGTCATACTGCTCAAGCAACGCAACATTGGTTGAGACAAAATGGGATCAATAAACTTCCATGGCCAAGTCAGTCCCCGGATATTAACCCTATTGAACACCTTTGGGGCATATTAGATCGAAAACTCCGCAAAAAGAACAGGAAACCATCATCTAAGCCCAAACCTTTAGGATTATTGTGTGAAACATGACAAGAAATCCCTCAAGATGATATTCGTGAACTCATCGCTAGCATGCCTAGAAGGGTCCTTGCATTAAAAAAAGCAAAAGGGATGTCAACCAAGTATTAGTTATTAAATTTATGCCCATTTATAATTACTTCATTTGTATAAATTACTTGTTTAATAAAATAAACGGTTTCTGTGAGCGTCTATTCAATTCTGTCATGTCTGTGTATATATATATATATATATATATATATATATATACATACACACATTCATATATACATATATATATATATATATATATATATACATATATATATACATTCATATACATATATATAAATATATATACATACATATAATGTATATACATATATATATATAATGTTTATTGCCCCACCTTCACAGATGATTGCCGTCTTGCCCATCAACACCTACATTCAATCTAGATCATTGTTTCCTCTCAAATGACTTCAAACATGGCTTTTCATATCCTACTTCAATCCAGATGTCGATTCACATACTTCCCTGCAGATCACACATGTAGTATCACTGGGTTGTTGTGGTAACACAGAGTGGGGTCGTCTCCCATGTGATTTCAGATGATTAACATACCCAGCTTTTGACAGTAGGATATAGCCACTTGTCTCACATTTCCAGCATGCAGTGCTGTCATCCAAGCTCCTGGTAATACCATTCCTCAAATCCCTTTTCACTGCCTCATGTGCTAAATTCTTTTCCTCTGCTGACTTAAATCCTTCTATAACAGCCCTGCACTATTTATTGTGATCACAAACAAGGTTTTCCCTGTCATCCACCCCCACCTTAAATCTCATTGAATTTTTTCATCACACAGTCCTTAAATATTTTTTTTGGCTTATGTTGATGGCCCTTACCATTTACAAGCTCGCCATAAAATAGCTGCTTCGGCAACCTACTGTCATCCATGCATACCACATGTCTGTGCTATCTCATCTGGTTTTTAATCAGTAAGTTTCTATGCTTGGACTGAGAAGAACAGTGGTGTCTGGTATCATGTTTGAAATCAATGTTGCAATCATGAAATGCATATGAGAGAGCCACAGCAAAGTAAATAGAGAACAAGGTAGGTGTGGGAATGTCTCCCTGCTTAAGACTGTTGTCAATGGCTATTTCATCTGACAATTCCTTAACCATGACACAAGCTTTCATATTGTGGCACAGCCACTTAAACTCATTAATGAAAATGCATGGACAACGAAGGTTAGCAAGAACTTTCCAAAGAGCATCATGGTTGACAGTATCAAAAGCCTTAGTTAAATCTATGAATACTTGGTACAAAGGCATGTTCTATTCCAAACATTTTTCTTGGAGGTGTCGGACAGAGAATATCATGTCAATTGTTCCCCTTGCAAGACAAAAGCCACATTGTGGTTCAGGGAATATAAAAGTACATATGTGATAGCAGCCTGTTAAGGAGAAATCTGACCAAGACCTTTCCAACAGATTCAAGTAATTCGGTAATTTTCACAATCTGACTTGGATACTTTTCCATTATACAGGTAAGCAAGGATACCATTAATTCAGTCAGTGTGAATAGGTCTTCCTTCACAATATTCACAAATAAAGCTATGTACAGCTGAATTCACATTTCCGCTCCATACTGCAGTAGTCCCACAGGTATGCCAACCATACCTGGTGCTTTAGCAGCATTAATCTGACTAATGGTCAGGTCAGTTTCTTTCTTATATGGTGAAACATAAATGCATGATGATGTCACACTGTGGTAAATTTCTATAGCAGTTTCGTCTACTGCTGAGGTAGACTGTCTGGCTCCACTCAAATCCAAAGATGGATAGTGTTAAGAAAGGATTCTGAGAGTATCATGAAGTGGTGGCATCAGTACTCTATGAATCCTTTTTTCAACAAACATAAGACATATATATATATATATATATATATATATATATATATATATATGTATATATATATATTTAAATACATACTTTATAATATATATACATATATTTAATATATGTATATATATATATAAACACATATAATATATTTAAATACATACTTTATAATATATATACATATATTTAATAAATATATATATATATATAAACACATATATACAAATATATATACATATATATATAAATATGTATACAGATATATATGTATATTAAGATATAGATATATATGTACATATATTGAATGTATATACATATGCATATTTACATATATATATATATATACGTACATATACATGTATATATACATATATATACATGTATATATACATATATTGAATATATATACATCCAGACATATATATACATGTATATATACATATATATATACATGTATATATACATATATATATACATGAATGAAGGTTGTCCTTAACAGATTCTCCTCCAGTTCCTTTCCCATGAATGCAAGTGTTCCCCAAGACTCTATCTTGGACCCTACTCTTTTCCTTATCTTCATTAACGATCTTCCCAATGTCATCAGTTCCCAAGTACACATCTATGCAGACGATACTACTATTTACTCCTGTCTCAAAAGCAAATCTGGTATCGCTGACAAAACTAACTTGTCTGTTAGTCACGAAAAGGACCTCCAATTAGTAGTAGACTGGGGCAGGAATTGGCTGGTTAACTTTAATGCTTCAAAAACAAAACTGCTCTCTATTATTCATCACAGGGTACTATCCCTATCTCCCATTAGAATGTTTGATGCTCAACTCCACAAGAGCACCTCTTTGCGACTGCTTGGTCTCACACTGACCTGAGATGGAACAATTACATTGAATCAATTGCTTCATCCACTGCAAGGAAAGTTAGTTCCCTGTGTCACGCCAGAAAGTTTTTCTCAACAGTGTCCATCCTTCAAATCTATAAATCAACATTTGCCCTTGCATGGAATACTGATGCCATATATGGTCTGGTGCCCCCACTGTTCATCTTAAGGCCCGCGACAAAATCCAGAGACAGATATGCAATGTGATTAGCCCTGATCTGACATCTCGTCTACAGTTGCTCTCTCACAGACGAATCATCGCCTCCCTCTGTCTTTTCTACAAATACTTTCATGGTAACTCCTCTGACGAGTTACTTTCGCTAGTTCCCAGACTGC
This sequence comes from Acanthosepion esculentum, assembly GCA_964036315.1. Taxonomy (NCBI): domain Eukaryota; kingdom Metazoa; phylum Mollusca; class Cephalopoda; order Sepiida; family Sepiidae; genus Acanthosepion; species Acanthosepion esculentum. The sequence continues at coordinate 40,578,901 of OZ038500.1, read as the reverse complement.
ATGAATTTAAACGTGCTGCTAGGTTGGCATCTCGGTCCCACCCTTTCACTGTCAAAATGGTTAAATGTAGCCGTCACTTCTACTCCAATAGCTTCATGTCTCACACTTCCTATCTGTGGAATTCCCTTCCTATTACTCGTTTCCCTGATAGCTATAATCTCCAACTATTCAAATGTAATCTCCAGATGCCTTGATCTATTCCTTGTCCTTCTCTTCATCCTTTCCTCTGTCACGTCTCTTTACTCTCACTCCCACTCTCTGTAACCCTTTGGGTGCTAATGTCATCCCGCCTTACTTGGGGATGAAATGCTTTAAAAAAAAAGAAAGATATGTATCTTTTGAGAAAAGGCAATTTAAATTTAGCCTGACCTTAAATTTGGTGAGAATCAAATAAAGTGGCAGACTTAACTCGTTGACTGGATGGTTGGGGTGAGGATTGTAACTGGGGTAGTGCTGATGAAATATGACATTAGTCAGCAGTACTGATCATAAATATACAATAAAATTCACTGACCGAGAGATACATAAACATACAGAGAGATACATAAGCACACTAATACATATATATATATATATTTACAAACACACACTCAAGATAGAGACACATGTTATTTTTAAAAAACAAGCATATCTGGATTTGTTTTCAGCCTTTTTCATATGTTTGTAAAATTTTTTAAAAATAAATGTTTATTTTTATAGAATTATTACAATTAATATTAAAATACCAAAATGTGGTTTTTTTAATTTCATCACATAGATTTATAAAAATTAAAGGAAACATTTTAGCATCTAATATTTCGTTAAACATTGTAATGATCCTGACAAACATTGACCTAGAGTCACCAATGATATATATATATATATATATATATATATATATATATATTATATATGAACATACACACACAAATACTGGTATACATTTAATAGATAAATGTATATCTATATAACAGTTGAAATTTCTGGAACACATAATGTGGAAAAGGGGCTTGGAGAATTTGATACTCATAAGACATATTGAAAACAAGAGTTTGAGTTTGTTTATGTATCATATCATGGCAAAAATTTGTGCCTGATTTCAATTGTTAATATAAAATGACTCAACTTGACCCCAGCATTTGTTTTGGTGCTGATTTCCAATCTGTTCTTGATTGAAACCTTGCATTGTTCAGTTGTGAGTCAGATTTTGTTGAATGTTGACTTTTTGTCCCCAAATGAATGCCTTAAGGATGGAGGATAAAAAGTTGCACTTTGAAAGGAGTAAATGTCAGAACTGTGACAAAAAAATTCGAAAGATTTATTTGTCAAAAAGTGGATTATGCAGATTTTATCAAGGTGATCAACCATGCTCTGGATAAACTTCTGACGTTGATCAAGATGCTCTGTTTAGCATTATGGAGAATAAACCAAAGATTTTGACAGAATAGATTGATAAGAGTTTGAAAATCAATATCTCAACTGTCTTTTAACATTTGAAGAGACTTGGGTTCAAGAAAAATGGCTGATTTAGGCAAATCAAAAAGATGCCATTTTTCACCATGACAACACAAGAATACATGTTGCAAAACAGATTATGCAGAAGATTAAAGAGTTGAAATGGGAAACCTTCCAGCACCTCACAACCTTCTTGCACAACAAAAAAAACAAAGTTTCTATGAAAATGGCATCAACAAACTTGTAGAATAAGTGGGAGACACAGTTGTTAAAAATAATGGCGACAATATACTTGGTTAATAAATGTTTTTTGTGAGTATGTAAAATTTTTGTTTTAATTTTCTATTTGGTATAAAAATTCGCAATTATCTAATATTTATGAAAAGATTGAAATATATATATAATTCATTGGAACTTTTAAAATAAATAAAAACTGAACTTCTGTTTATTTAATTTTTTAAAAAATAATATAGTGTTCATTACTTTTAAAAAAATAAAGCGTTAAGAGGTGATTTGATAAAAATCACCTGAGGATACCATAAGGTTGAAGCCAAGTAGCAGATTCCTCTGATCTCCTGATTTTTAAAGTATATATATATATATAGTATGGTGCATAGCCAAGTGGTTAGGTTCACTTTCCAGCCATGAAACCATGGTCAATTTATCAGGAAGGTGACCTTGATATTATTGGCCTTGGGGAGGTGATCCCAGTGTGAAGCAGCTTTGAAATGTATCTGAAAACCATACCACAGTTTAACCCTAGCCTTATGAGTGAAATGCTGGACAACGAGCTTGTCAATGTTTCCTGCATCAACCTCAAGGCCCAAAAACTTGCCAAGAGACATTATCTCCTTGTGGGTTCGTTTGTGGTGAAATTTTCAAATTCCTTGTCAGTGATGCATTCAGGCCACACCTTTCTCCATGCAAAATTCAGGGTCCTCTTTGTCCGATCCTAATAGTCCACATTGATAATGCTGAGGCAATTCACAAAGTTGAAGTGGTCCTTCCAGAAATCATTAATGGCCAGGTTTGTATTCTCAGTAACATCAAAGCACCAATGAAACAGGTGCTTGGTATAAAATTTCTTAAGATTGGAAATCACTAGCTGGTCCATGGGCTGCAAGATAGGGTTGGTATTGGGTGGCAGGTAAAGAACTTTAATAAATTCAGAATTTTCCAAGATTTAATCATAGAGGCTTGAAGGGTATCCAGGGGCATTATTGAGGATTTGTAGGGCCTTCATAGGAACACCATTCTTTTTGAGGAATGTGTGGACTTGAGGGCAGTAAACATTGTTGATCCATTCTACAAAAAATTGCTATCCTCCCCCGTCTTTTGAACAGAAATAGAGGATTATCCTTTGTTTCCTGTTTAGGATGGGGTTTCCAGTTTCTTTTAAATTTGATTTATTCTCTTTCCCTCCCAGCAGCCCTTTGCTTCATTCATAGTGGCGTTATCAACTTGCTTGGAGTGAACTGATTAAAAAAAATAATTTTTTTAAATCAAGTTCAAATAACACCAACATATTTTTACTGTCAACCATTCTTCATTTATGACAAATATTCTTTCCTCTTTTAGTTGCTTTTTTATGACACCTATTCCAACCACCAGTAATAATCAACAAAAAAAAAATAATTAAGTTCAAACTTTGAGAAATAACCAAAATTAAAACAAAGTGATATGTCAAAGTACTTGAGAACCATTTCGTTACCCTAATGGAAATTAAGAGCAGCACAAATCAAAAACTGGCACAGGAGGCTATGGCTTCTGTTATACTCTGCTGCAATCAGATTCATTCTGTATGTTGGCTGGATGTGAGTGCCACAAAGGCAGAGAACAAAATAACAACAGTTGTTTTGTGTGCATTAGGCTGCATGCATCCCATCCGGTCTATGAAGTGAGTTTCAGCAGTGGCCAATCACGAATGTTCCTGCCAGAGAGAGAGAAAGAGATATTCCTGCGGACTCCCAGATATGCTTAAAAGCAGATATCTGAAAACAACACCAGGGCACTGATGCTGCTGAATCTTGACACTTGTACCCACTGCATTGGCAAAGTCAGATTTGTGACTTTTCCCAACACCTAACACTCGTAAATACCTTGGCAACCTACTGTCATCACCTAGACATAACCAACATTTCAAGGCATTCCCTTACAGCCATCACCATGCCCTTGTTCAATAGAACAGGCCTACCAACCAAAGAAAACAGCCAAAGAAAACAGCCTACCACCATGACCTCAACCAACCAACATGCATCAGCTTTACCCTGTAACCTCACACCAAACCTACACAAGAATTAGGTCAACTCCTTGTGTTACTCTTACACCCAACCGCCATCCTGATGACCAGTCACTAAGATAGACATGCCATCCATCATTCAACATCTCTGTATGACATGCCAACAGTAAATGTTGTTCAAATCTAATCCCCGTTATTCCTTTCTCTCTCTCTACCAAATGCTTAATATAACACTTACAAGTCTTAGCCTGGATTGGTAACAGTCCAGATTTAAATCCTCATGAAAATATGTAGGTCATTACAAAGCAAAGAATTGCTTGAATGAAACTGCAGCAACAGCAAAGAGTTGACAAAGAGTCTGATGAATTTTCAGTGATTGAATTAATTGTATTTGAATCTAACAGCTTCCATACCAACTGACACCCCTAGGATTTTGTGAGGAAATTCCAATAAGTTATGAATATCAAAATTGTAAAGCAACTTACACAATTAACAGGCGAATTGGTTATCTGAAAGTAACAATTCAAAGTAAATAACCCTGAAAAGGGCTTTTGTGCATTCACAGAGATGAGCTAGTGTTAAAATAAATTTACAATAGATGTACAAATAAACTGACAGTTTCATAATAGACCTGCAAATCACTTCGTTAATTTACTTATTACTGCCCATCATAAATGTGTAAATCTCTTTTCATTTTTCGTTTCAACCTTTGGAAATAAAATCTGATGATCCGCTGTCCTTTAAAAGGGCTGTGGTGAAATAATTTATTATATGGAACCTTAAAGTGGTCTGTTTTTATTTAATATATATATATATATATATATATATATATATATATATATATATATATATACAAATAGAAACTAAAAAAAAAATTCTGATGAGTGGTCAGATTTTGAGAAGTGGATCAGGTGAAGCTCTTTTCAGCATGCACTGACCATGAAGAAAACTCCAAAGGAAATCCATTCATATATGATGTAAGCATTCACTGACAAGTGTTACTTATTAACTGCGAAGAAGTAATGTGCCATGGATATTTTCAGACCCAAGATGCAACATAGTCTGAAAAGCCTTGAATAGTATTAGCTTCTGAATTTGTTAATCATGTTCATGATCTAATTTTGACCAATTGATAAATTTTGGTGAAAAGAATTGATGAGATGTCAGGGATGTCCAGAGAATATATTGGGTTTATTATTCATGAGCAGTTGGGTATGAAGAAGCTGTCAGCCAAATGGGTGCCAAAATGTTTGAATGCCAACCAGAAACAACATTGAGTGGACAACTTCAATTTGATTTTGCACCATTTTCAATGATCTGTGGTAAGTTTTTAAAGGAATTGTCACCATTTAGGAAACCCGTTTACACCACAATGATCATAGATACACCACAACAGTTCATTACGAGGCAGTTTTCAAATTCTCTATACCTGAAGAAATTCGATTCTCAAATGTCAGCAGGAAAATTTATGACCATAATTTTTTATTTGGGTAGAGGGAGTAAGAAATGTATTTTAATGACTATCTCCAGAAAGGTCAGGCAGTTATTGCAAAATATTTTTCTAAATTGCTGTGCTGATGAAAGGAGGCATTGAAAGCAAAACAGCAAAGGAGGCTGCAGAAATGTTTTGTAGAAAAATACCTTTGCTCACAGAACTGGCAAAATAATGGATGTTTTCAAGACTTTGAATTTTGAATGCCTAAACCATCAACCCTATTCAACAGAACTTGCTCTATTTGACTATTTTCTGTTTTCAAACCTTAAAAGAAGTTAGAAAGGGAGGAAATATTTTTCTATTATTTAGGAATGTTAGCAATAGCACAGCAATATTTCAATGATCAAACATCAAAATCTTTTTTGTAAAGTTAAAGAAAATTAGAAACTATATACCAAGTGTGCTGAACTGTAAGGTGAATATGTAGAATTGCAGATATGGTTCCAGGTCAGTCCCTTCTTGCTTTATCAGCCATTTTCTGAGCTTATTACATGATTCAAGATTTCTTTAATTTATGTAATACAAGGAGAGTAATTTGCCTTCATTTGACATGTTAACCCATAACATATTATCAGTGGGTTTAAATTCAAAACTGCTCTTCTAAATTGGTTGCCTTACTAAGGCAAGAAGGTTCAGGGTGTCCTACCATTTTACATAGGGCTGAGTTGGGTAGAAAGATGGATTCATGCTTTTTCCAAAAATCATTCATAGAAAGTGAACACTAGAGTCTTGAAGAGAACTTGAACTCATAGATTTTATTCTTCCCTTGCATCATCATTATATTTATATACAAATATAAATAAACACATTTTCAATATGGACAGCTCCAGTGTATGTGTGTGTATACATGAACATACAAATGCATAAAAGATAAATATATATATATATTCAGCTTCAGTAGATACAAATTGTATTTCTTTACAAGCAAATTTATAGTTGATGCGAAGCTGTTCAGTAAAATGAATGAAGTACTATGGCTAAAATATTTTAAAACAAAAAAATAAAGTCAACTCTTGAAGACAGACTTGATTAAAAATCACAAAATAAATATTACATAAAGCAACGAGCCATTGTTCTGAAAGTGCCTTTTATTCATTTACTTATTGCAACCACCAAGTAATGAGAGAAAAATGAGTTACAAATGTAAAGGAGGAGGAGAATATAGAAATAAGATATTTATCCTTCATAATACTGATTCAAGTTTGTAACATGGGGGTCATAAGTTCACACTCAGTCAAAGGCAACAAAAATTATTCTTATTTTAAATTTTAATCTATTAGGTGCATGTAAAAAAATCCTGAGTTTTTATCCAGCACCTTATATTTTTTTCATTTTTTTTAAAAACTGCTTCTTTAGTTTCTGAAGTATTAAAATGTTTCAAACTATGATCATATCTTCAAATGATATGATGTAAATAAATCTCATGAGTGACAGGAAATGTATATGATATCAAATAATTATTAACAAAAAAAAAAGGAGAAACTGAGAAATATTCACAAACCAATGCATATTTTTGTGACATTTAATAACTGGGAAAATTTCTATAATTTCTGAATAATGATCTTAAAAAAATGAGTTTTCTCATTTAGAAAATTTGTTTTCTGATGAAATGCTTAATAGAAACTTTGACTTGTCAAAAAAATTTGCTAAATAAAAGTAGAATTAGGTTATAAAGTTTTAAATATACATTACAAAATCAAAGAAAAATCTGAACCATGTGCTACTTTAATGTAAAATTGAACTTTTGACTGAGTTTTGGCAGTATTGTTTGATTTCAATCATTTCATATATATATATATATATATATATATATATATATATACACCCACACACCCAGTATATTTCATTTCACTATCCTCTTTTAATTCTTTATAATTTTCACAAAATTAATGATTGTATTCTAAGAAATATTAATACTGTTAATGTGCAATGTAATGTGTCACATGTCATTTATGATGAGACAATATTTTACTAGATATTCCAACTTTCTTATGATTGACCAGGTTACTGAAACTCCAAGAAACATTGTTGTAATTAGAATAACAGAATGTACACAAAGTTTACAAAAACAAGTCCTTTTGTGAGCTCTTGTAAATTTCATACAAATGTTTTCCCTTTGTTTCCATCTGAACAAAATTAACTGGCTTTTATTCTAACTGTGCAGATAGATGTTGCTATCATTAAATAAATAAACCCACAGTTTTCAGTGCCTGTTTATTTTATATATATATATATATATATATATATATATATATGTGTGTGTGTGTGTGTGTGTGTGTGTGTGTGTGTGTGTGTGCAGGTATGTAGAAAAATAGGAAAGAACACGTTAGGTAAATAATCCGAAGTTCTTTAGTATTTTTGTTTTTATTTTTAAAAAACAGTGCTCCATACAGAAGTAGAGCTTAAATCATAATTATTTTTTAAAAATATGATTCTTTCGCTACATAAGCGTTCTCATGTTTCAAAGACGAGAGCCAAAACCCTCAATATAAGGTATCAAACCCTGTTTCATCCTCAAGCGAAAATTTAGGAATAACCAATCTTGAAATTTACGCATCTTTATAAGCATGTTTGTTCGCAAAATTAATTAATATGGAAACAGCTCGAGCGACAATTTTGATAAGGGGTCTAACTGTTAATTTTTATCCACATCTCAGTCCACTTCGGAAAGAGGTGAAGCCGAGGTAGGGTGGGGTATCCATTTCAAAGCAAACGATGGCATTCATGTACGCATATCGTCTGGTCAGTCACAGTGAAAGATAGCTTTTGGCACCATGATATGTCATGAAGTGTCTAGAGAATTTTGTTTTATTTTATTTTATCTATTTATTTATTTATTTTTCTTTTCTTTTTTCCAAATGGCTGTTTCATATATAAACGCATCGCACTGAACTACAATTTGTTTTTTGACGACTTCATAAAGGGTTTTTTAATTTTACGATTGAGTCAAGCTTTTATGGCTTTTGTTAGATTATGAAATTTAATTTTTTTTTTTTAAGCTAATTAATTAGTGTGAAAATTTGTTGATGTCATCAAAAAACCGTTACCTCATGTCTATGGTTTAATTAATTTTCATTATTTAGAAACTTAATGATGTGTAGTTTTTCATGTAGGCATAAAGGGCATGGGTCATCCCAGGCTTTACAAGTTCTTGTTCTATTTATTATTTTCCATTTTACTTTTGGTGTTTTATTCATTTCTTTTAAATGCCAAAAATATTTGGATAGAGATGTCTGATTTCTATTTCTGATATTATTGAAGGAGCTTTTGTGTTGTCTCCATCTAATTTTAAATTCATTCTTCGTTAAACCAATGTATATCCTATCAGTGTTAGGACTCTCAATGGATGAGATAGTGCATTGGTATACCACAGATTTTATGAGGCATTTATTTTCCAATGGGCAGTCTTCAGGGTTTCTACAATCACATAATTTTTCATTATTTTTGTCTAATTTTAGTCTAGGATTTTTATTAATACTGTTTTGGCATGCGTGTTTTTCCAGGATTTTATTGTTATGTTTTTTTATGATTCTTTCTAGGTTTTCAGTGCAACTGTAATTTATTTTAAGGTGTTTTTATTAAAGATCTCGGTAAGTTTGCTATTAGTAGGAAAGTGTTTTTCAATTAAAGCAACATCTATCTGCACAGTTAGAATAAAAGCCAGTTAATTTTGTTCAGATGGAAACAAAGGGAAAACATTTGTATGAAATTTACAAGAGCTCACAAAAGGACTTGTTTTTGTAAACTTTGTGTACATTCTGTTATTCTAATTACAACAATGTTTCTTGGAGTTTCAATAACCTGGTCAATCATAAGAAAGTTGGAATATCTAGTAAAATATTGTCTCATCATAAATGACATGTGACACATTACATTGCACATTAACAGTATTAATATTTCTTAGAATACAATCATTAATTTTGTGAAAATTATAAAGAATTAAAAGAGGATAGTGAAATGAAATATACTGGGTGTGTGGGTATATATATATATATATATATATATATATATGAAATGATTGAAATCAAACAATACTGCCAAAACTCAGTCAAAAGTTCAATTTTACATTAAAGTAGCACATAGTTCAGATTTTTCTTTGATTTTGTAATGTATATTTAAAACTTTATAACCTAATTCTACTTTTATTTAGCAAATTTTTTTGACAAGTCAAAGTTTCTATTAAGCATTTCTTCAGAAAACAAATTTTCTAAATGAGAAAACTCATTTTTTTAAGATCATTATTCAGAAATTATAGAAATTTTCCCAGTTATTAAATGTCACAAAAATATGCATTGGTTTGTGAATATTTCTCAGTTTCTCCTTTTTTGTTGTTAATAATTATTTGATATCATAAACATTTCCTGTCACTCATGAGATTTATTTACATCATATCATTTGAAGATATGATCATAGTTTGAAACATTTTAATACTTCAGAAACTAAAGAAGCAGTTTTTAAAAAAAATGAAAAAAATATAAGGTGCTGGATAAAAACTCAGGATTTTTTTTACATGCACCTAATAGATTAAAATTTAAAATAAGAATAATTTTTGTTGCCTTTGACTGAGTGTGAACTTATGACCCCCATGTTACAAACTTGAATCAGTATTATGAAGGATAAATATCTTATTTCTATATTCTCCTCCTCCTTTACATTTGTAACTCATTTTTCTCTCATTACTTGGTGGTTGCAATAAGTAAATGAATAAAAGGCACTTTCAGAACAATTGCTCGTTGCTTTATGTAAGATTTATTTTGTGATTTTTAATCAAGTCTGTCTTCAAGAGTTGACTTTTTTTTTTCGTTTTAAAATATTTTTGTTCTTTTGAATGCATGTCTCATTATCTGTTTTATTATCAAGCAATTTGTTTGGTGAATGAGAATCTAAGATTTGAACTTGTTAATCAGAAATATTTTTTTCTCTTCAGGTTTTGATTAAAAAAAACCACTTTACTACATTTCCTGTTTCACAGTAACAGGAAATGGCTACTTACAAAATGAAAAATAGATTGGTTTTATAAAACAAGGTAAGAGTTTGAAATCCAAGAGAAAAATCTCACAATTCATGTAATATGTATATTTAGTCATTATTTTTTCTATTCTGTGAATAATTAACCAACATGTTAATTGCATTTCAGATAAAACTAAGCTGAAATAGTTTCAAATGAATTTGGATTTCATTATTCTCATTATATATGTAGAATCAGACTTCCACATTTGTTTAAAAACCCATTAAAAGTAGAGCAAAACCTATTTCAAATCAATCCAAGTAGCCCAAAACCCATTAAAATCAGCTTCAGACAAGAAGTAACTAAAAACGTTTTCTGATTGGCTAATAAACAAAAAAAAAAAAATTTCATCATATTGGTTTAGTGTGTATCCTAAGCAAATACAAATTGTGCCAAATTTCTTGGAGCCTCCCACGTGACTTGAAACATCAATAAATATGAAACATCATTCGACTTCGACAGTGAATCTTACAAATTTTCTCAGCTTGACACAAGAATCCATATCACATATTTTACCAGGCTTAAAGTTAAATTTATTTAACATTTCCATAGCTTGCAGAGAACACTGACTCAACTACATAAACTCAACAGAAAAATCAAGTGACACACTCAAAGAGAGACAACTTCATACATAGAACAGTAAGTCAAGTACAATATTACAAAATTCAACACCAAAACAAACTGTTTAATTTTCATACAAACACAAAAATACGTTATCAAACTTACCCATTTTTATAGACGCAATTTCTCAAATCTTAATCTTTCATATAATATGAAGATATTATAAGCACTTCAATCCACACAAGAAAAAACTTTGAAGCAATTTAAACAGCTCTCAATATACAATTTGTACCTTCTATTGGTTATATATAAAAAATATTTATTGTTGAACCAAAATATTGTTTCATATTGTTATTTCTGTTATTCTGTGCTTGCTTTTTGTTACATTTGTGAAAATAAAAAAGTAGCGGGTTAATCACATTTCCATCAACCATTTACAGATTGGTAAACCTGTCTTGGTGGCGTTAACCCCACGACACATAAATTTGTATGATATGAGAGTGAACTAAAAAGGTCTTAGTTTCACCAAGAAGGGATTACCCCAAAAAATTCTGATTTTTTGTCAGATTTTAGGAAGTAGTCAGGCTAAGAACTTTCCAGCATCTGCTCATATATATATATGTGTCTATGTGGGCACCTTGATGTGGTATAATGGTTAGCAAGCTTGTCTCGCTAGAAGAATTGTGACTGAGTAGTGAGTTCAATCCTCACTGGGTGACCCATACTTTCGGCCTTGTGCCACATCTGAGCTATGCTTAGAAAATCACTATATATGTGTGTATGTATTTATGTATATTATATATTTACATCCATTGATGTGATCTGTATATAAATAAACTTAGTTCACTAAGAAAATTTACCAATGATAAAAAATCAATCAAACTGCAAATACAGATTCATATAGGTTAATTAAACTATTTTATTCTATTAATAATAATAACATTTATATAAGAAGATTCAAGTATGTGTATATGTATATATAAGAATGGTGACACTCAGATTGCTGTTTTGGATATCTTGGCATTTAACATATTGACCTTTTTCACAAGTTGAAAGGTTATGGTATATTTGAATGAATTTTTGAACTGCTTCAGTCTTTCTTACTGAATCACAAAATGAAAATTAGCATGAATGGCCACTCTTCTAGATCTTTTTGTATTAATGCAGGTGCCCCCCAGGGCTCTATCATTGGACCTATGTTGTTCTTAATTTTCATCAATGACCTTCCTGATAGCATCAGTTCTCAACTCAGTATCAATGCTTTTATGATACGACCATTTATTCATGTCTTAATAATAAGTTTGAATAGTTCAATAAGGTCAAATTGGTAGTTGACCTAAAAAATGATCTACTTTCTGTTAACTGAGGTAAGAGGTGGCTTGTTAATTTTAGCACCTTCAAAAAGAAACTCTGCTCTTTCTCAATCATCTGAAGGAACACTTTTTACTTTCCATCAACATGGCTGATGCTAACATCCAGGAGAGTGACTCATTGTGTCTTCTCAGACTAACGTTTTTCACTGACACAAGTGGAAAGATTATATTGAATCAATTGCTGGGTCTGCTGCAAGGAAATGTGGTTGGAGTGAAATAAAAAAAACTGTGTATATATATATATATATATATATATATATATATATATATAAAAAAACACACATTTCTTTAGGAATTTTATTTTTCTATTAACATGAGAAAGTCCTGAGCATGCAAATTGTTATTGGATATTGAAGTCAAAGAATAGATTTACATTGGAATTAGTGTCTTTTTCCTCAGTATCCATGGAAGACAAGAACTAAGACTGAAAACAGCTGAGCAGAGGAATAATAATTGACCAAGGTGATCACATGCTTGAAAGGAACCAAAACAAAAAGACAAAAGGTTGTGTGTTTAAAGTTACAAAAGTGTCCAGATGTAGTCTTTGATATTGTTAGCATAAGTCAAGTGTTATAAGCAACAGACAGACAGTTTAATGATACATGTGGTAAGAACACACATATAACCAGCTTCTGGTAGCAGGGCAGTCCATCCAGCTGTTACACGAGAGCTAAAGCCTTTATATTTTACAATTCAAGGACATATTTCAACAAAGAAAAGTTAAAATATATAACTGGTCACCATAAGAAAGTGAAATGCTATTCTCTTGCTTTCTTCAAGATTTGCTGGTTAATATTTTCCATTCAACAACAAAAATAAATTTTCCACAAGCAGAATGACCTACTGCCAATTTGTTTTGTTTCTCTTAATTTAGTTTGGATTTACAATCCAAAAGGTATATTTATTCTTAGACAAACACTTTGAGTATAGAATCTTTTTCTTTTAACATTTTGCTGTGGACCCTTCATGTCATTCTTAATTACTTAGTTATAGCTATGTCAACTTTTTTTGACCAAATATCTTTTTTATTATCAACCTTTGGCAAGTTCTTCATCAATTTTATTTCTTCTTTGTATTGAAAATTCTTGGTTGATTATTTTCAGATTATTAAATAAACAGTGTGGATAAGAAATAAAGAATTAACTTCAATTTTGTTTACATCCGGTAGTGACATGATATTTCAATAGAGATGCTATCACTGTGAAAATTTTTGTTTCTGATGTCATCCCATTTCATAAGCAGAATTGAACTTCAAGTATGGAAAACAAGCCATTTATTGCTGTTTCCATGAATTCCAGGGCTTTCATACTGTCATAATAAATGTTTGTTTCCCCTGTTCAGTTTTCCATTTTTTTATGTGGTTAACAGGGAGTTTAAGAAAATATTAATTTTCTTGTATAAATGTGGTATGGTCGATATTTTTGGTGCACAAATGTCTGTTGATTGTGAAATTTTTTTTATTATATATTTTGAAGAAGATGAGCTGTGATTTTTGTGCTTGTGAAATTAGTAATGTTTTTTTTGTTTCAAACGAGAGAAGAAAGTTGATATATTTTTTGGTGGAATTTTTTTTATGTAGTCAGTGACTGAAATTGTGTTTTCCATTGTTGAAATGTACAGCAACTCTTTTTGTGTGGAAGCCATTTGTGAGAATTTTGTCATGTTATGGTAGGTAACTCCATGAGATCACTAAAGAAGAACATAGCATGATGAAAAAGATGCCAAACTTGATGAAAATAAAAATTTATCATCTAAATGTTTATGTTATTATTAAGAGGAAAGATCAAAGTATTTTGCGGGTATTTTTTTTGCATTTTTTAATCGTTCCTAGCACATCCAAAATTTTTGTTAAAAATCTTGTTTTTTTGAGTCAGCAAAATTGACAGTTAATCAATTATAACATCATTTTTTTCCATTTTATAAAAAAAATGAAAATCTGTTTCAAATTCTTTTAAAAAATCAATTATAATTTTTTCAAAACTTATTTTAAGAAAATTAGAAATTATAATATTTATTTAAAATATTTTGAAACAAGCATTACTTAGTTTCTGCACTGAAAAGATGTAGTTTAAAAATAAAACAAAGCAGGTCATAACATTTCACGTCACTTGACAGGTGATGAGTGATGATTTCATCACGTATTGACAGCTTACATGAGGAAAAGTTATCATACAGAAGTGACATAATTATTTAGATTTAATTCTTAAGGAAATCTTTCAGTGATCTAATTTTTTTGTATTTAGCTTCACCTTTACATTTACAATGCTTTATGAAAGATATATTATAAAAAAATTAAAATAGATCTGTTGAGAGTGAGATTAAATTTCATAAGAAAAGTATCTAATTAATTTATAGGAAACTTTGTTATGAAATTTTATCAGAAGTGTACATAAAATACTATAATTTTATATACATTTATTACATTTTACTGTGTTATTTGTATTTCAATTCATTTTATTATTAATTTTGATATTTAATTTATGGAAAAATGTAATAACAAATAATTGTATTAAAAATTCATTTTTCATCAAAAAAGTTTTTTTGCTTTCAGAAAATGTTGTCCATATTCATAAAAACAAGTAAAAGCAAATAAAAGCATTTGAAATTAAATAATATTTTTGTTTTATTGAGTTTTGTATGTTACAATTCAGAGCTGATTTTCAGGTGTGTGTGTGTGTGTGTGTGGGGGGGTTCCAATTTTTAAAAAAATACATGTTTTGCTTTCCTCAAAGCCTTGTGCTTTTAAGTAATATAATCACTAAACTGACTGCTATTGAATTTCTAGAGTTTTCCCAAAATTATGGTGGGAGGTAATAAATCTAAAAAAAATTTTTGCCTTCTACCATTGTCCTCAGGTACACCCTTTCTGGTAGTATGTCGGTGAGTTGACGGCTCATATCGCTCCCAATCAACTCGTGTCCATTGATCTCACATATGCATGTGACAATGTGTTGCCCCCATTCTCCAGAGTAAAACAGATGGTGTTTTTGACGTTGCTCGCAGTGGCAAGAATGGTGTTTTGGATGGCGCGAAAGGAGGGAATCTTGTGGGATGAATGTTATTCGCATCAGGATCTGGTTGTCTTCTTTAAGCATCAGCTTAGCATAAATATCAGATCAGATTGAAAGCATTTGATTTCGACAGATTTCAGTGAAAGGTGGGTAACTCAGGCAAGTTTGGTTTGTGAGGACGGGGCTAGCCTTGATTTTCTCTTTTAAGTCCCCTTAAGTGCAACAGGGTGGTTTTCTGTGAACCCTCCCCTGGTTAAGTTAGACACTATTTTGTTTTCCTAGTTAATATGTATAAGTGTTGTTCCCAGCCTGTTCCCGGCTCTTTCTTTTGTTTTGACCCATGTCAAGATTCCCAATCTCCCCAGTTTGTTTTTGTCCCCTTTTTCATCTCGACAGGGTCAGCCTTTGATTTTTCCCATTCTGTCATTTATTTTTCTCTCCATTCCATTAGTGAGTGCGTGTATTGATTCTGTCTACTGACAGAATACAGTGGCCACTCTTATTATTTTGACGGGTGGACGGGTCCAACTAATATTTGTTTTAATTTTATCTTTGTTTTAAATTTTAGTTTGTTTTCGGGGTTATTTTCCCTTTCCATCATTACAGGTATCATGAAATCTTTATATACTTTTGTAAAAAAACACAAAAAGTAAAAAAAAGACATTTTAGATTTTTCAGCAGATTTTTATCTCATGGTGTGTTTTTTGTAGCCCCCCACCACCACTTAACATGCAGTATTTTGGTGAATGCAGGAACGACAGGTAATGGACAATTTCTTTTGGCGAATGTGCAAATTGTAATGAATGAATGGGTCGCAAATCTGATTAACTAGGACTAGGATAGTTAATGAAGACCAGCCCCCCCTTCTCCCCCCGGCCTTGTGCCACAATTCTGTATGATTCATAATAAATATCAATCTTATTCAACAGAGGGACATGTATTGAGTTACAACCCTGTTTATTTTTGCCACCCAACTGGATGCTAGTTGGAAACCTCCTTGCAAAGGTGAGTCTCACACTCTTGATTGTTCAATCCCAAGCTTGTGAGCAGATGGAGTGAGAGTGGCACAGTGAAAGCAGTTGACAGAAGGGAGGTAAAATGTAAAGAAAACTGGCAGGTGGAGATGAAAGGAGATAGAAAGTTGGATTACAGAGGGTATTCTCTTGCTGTAGAATGGTAAAGTAAAAAGAGTGTTATCATTGATGGCAGTGGTCCAAGCTACAAAAGGAAAAGTCAGGCCAGTATTAGACTTTCAGGAGTTGAACCATTATGCAGACTGCCATACTGGGAGCAACATAATCAATGTGTGTGATGAAAAGATGAAGAAGTGGAAGCAGTTGGCAGGAGGAACTATGATAATGGACCTTATGTCAGCCTACCTGCAGTTACATGTTGCAGAGAAACTATGGCAGTAAATCTTTCAGTGATCTAATTTTTTTGTATTTAGCTTCACCTTTACATTTACAATGCTTTATGAAAAATATATTATAAAAAAATTAAAATAAGTCTGTTGAGAGTGAGATTAAATTTCATAAGAAAGGTATCTAATTAATTTATAGGAACCTTTCTTATGAAATTTTATCAGAAGTGTACATAAAATACTATCATTTTATGTACATTTATTACATTTTACTGTGTTATTTGTATTTCCATTCATTTTATTATTAATTTTGATATTTAATTTATGGAAAAATGTAATAACTGAGATTAATATAAAATTAAGATCATATAAATTTCATAAGATGATACTAATACATGTAAGTACCCTTCTCAGTTGAAATTGAAAAATCAAATTATCTTCTCCACACATGTTTCACAAAAATAAAGGCCCTAACAGTGGAGAACAATGCTTAACTCAAATAACATGACTTAATTGTATTCTTGCTGATCTTCCATACTTTTTAATTACAGCCATTTTATGAACACAATATTACATTTCTTAATTAGTGTGGGTCTTCCGATTGGTCAAGCAATACAATTTACAATGCCATAAAAAAAGATCTATCTCATAATGCCATTTACAAAACTAAATGCCATTTTCACTAATTTTATAATATTTTAACAACTTAAATGTTAAAAGTTTTCCCCTTATAGCGCACCAGCACTATAAGGGGAAAACTTACTGCCTGACTCAGCTGGGGTTCAAACTCAATGTTGTACCAAAAATTATGGCAGCAGTCCTAAAAACTGTGCTGATGAAGGGCAATAAAACCAAAGAAGCCACTGATTCATACATTGATGACATCATGATAGATGTAACAAAGATATCAATGGAGGAAGTGGTAGATCATCTTAAGGAATTCATATTGACCCCAAAACCACCTGAACCCTTAGGAGAGGCAGTGCTGAGTCTTAAGCTGAAGAAAGAATAAGTGAATGAAATGGTGTTTAGACGGGGCAACAAGGTCCCACAGGTGTCAGAAGAGATGGGTAGTTGTGAATTGTTCTCAAGCTGTTGGGGCATATTCTGTTGTTGAATGGCTGAAACAGCATGCAGCTATGTAAAAAGAAGAGCAAGTGGGATAGACTGGGAATGTAAAGTAGATGTTGAAACTGTTGCTGTGATGCAGGAGATAGCCAAGGTAAAGAAAGAGGACCCTCTGACTGGGACTTGGCACATCACTAAAATGAAAACAGGAATAGTCTGGTGCAATGTTGGTAGTATTGCTACAGGCATAGTCATAGAGATCAGTGGTTTGGTGGTGGAAGATGCAAAATGGCTGAGACGAAAGGACGACCATAACCATACCAATGTGGCTGAATTAGATGCTGTGCGAAAAGGTGTTAATTTGGCTTTAAAGTGGAGGTTAAGAGAGGTGGGAATAAGGACTGATTCAGCCACAGTACTGTTGAGAGAATGCTGTAGAGGAGAGCAGGAGAATACGGACAAAAGGTGCTGGGGAAATGATAGTAGAGTGGAGATTAGGAATACTGGGAGGGTTGATATCCGAATTTGGATTACAAATGAAAGCAATGTTTATGCTTTCAGAATGAAATAAGGTGGATGCATTAACTTGAGTAAATAAAAAGTGGTTGGAGGAATGAGGAGGAAGAGGCTCCAGTATATTGTCTAGGGATGAGAGAACGAGAAGAGTTGCATGGTATGCATCTTATGGTAGTGGACAGGACTCTATATTTGGTGTGAAAAGTCAACCCACTGGTAAAAAGGGAGGAAGTCCAGAGGGTGGTCAGGAACTACATCAGATGTCAGTCGATTGACCCTGCCCTGAACATACATGAGCCTGGTAAGATTGGAACAACAAACAATTGTGTGAGGCTAGCTGTTGATATAACGTTATCGTGAGGTGTGTACTTGTGAAACTGGGTGGCTGGTGATATGGAGGGAATTCCTGATGGAAATGACAGCTGTGGTTGCAGAAGAACTGGAGAAGGTGATTCTTGAATGAGGTCCAGTAGTGGAAGTGGTAATGGACAATGACATGGTTTTCCGCTCGAAACTCCTCCAATCAATGCTTGAAAAATGGAAAATAAGAAGGTACTACAGAACAGCATATAGGTTAGGGGAAAATGCAACATCATAGGGACTGTGAAAGCAATAGCTGAGAGAGGAGGGATATTGTCTGTTGAAGCAACACTTTGGTACAACATGGCATCTAAAGTTGAACAGAGAAAGTTGACAGTAATACAAAGGCCAATTTTCACCTATGAGTGAAGGCACTCAAAAGATATATCCCTGAATACCAATGATGAAGTGCCGGCCAGATACCAAATAGGGGAAGAGGTTTGAATCAAGTCACCAAATGCATGGTGCACAACACAATGGGAGGGAGGAGTGGTAAATGGAGTGCAATCACCTAACAACCTGACTGATGGTATGCCTTGGTATATTTTGGATTTAAGGAGAGTGGTCGGCGCAGATGATGAGGATCTGAATGCTGAACACAGAGGAGATAGAAATGAAATAGCACTAATGCAAAGACTGCAGAGTGCAAAGTGCTGATCTGGGCACGTAACTATGTTATGTGAAATGATCTTTTAGGATCATGGGGTCCTGTAGTTTGAATGAAGGAAGAAAAGAAAATGAAATGTTGCTTACCTCATGGTGAATGAGGGAAAGAAGCGGCAACAGGCAGCAATTTCTTTTATAGAAAGATATTGTGGAAAGAAAAGATTATGGGAAGGAAGAAAAGCTATAAAGCTTCTTTGAAAATAGGAGTCAGGATCTTTTTCTTGTTCATTTCATACAAGAAAGGTTGCAGGAGAGGAAAGAGATTTAAGAGAAGGACAAAAGTGATCAAATTCTAGAACTTTTTATTTTTTGAACCACAGTTACTGTCCCTTCAACATAGCAACTGCTTGAGGCTTTTCTCAGACAACAGAAACAAAAGTATTCCAGGAGTACATGAATTTCAAACATCAATGTCACTTGATTGATTGATTTGCTTTTATGGCTTAGCAAACTTTTGCAGATTATTTAAAGTCAGAATATATTTTTAGATGAGAACATTTTTGTAATAATAATGATTTACTGATACAAGTCCTACTAACTAACCCATAGTTAGGGTAAGAAGAGGTGGATTCATGCCTTTCCCAAGTGTATTTGCACATAAATGAATACAACAACCCAACTGCTTTTGGAACTTGGCTCTCTAATTCTGAGCCATTTTCAAGTGTACAGCAGCTGATATCACCAACTGGTCACCCATCTAGATACTGACCAGGCTTGACATTGCTTAACTTTGGTGATCATATAAAAGTCTGTCTTTAAATGTGCTATGGCCATAAGAGTCTGTATTTAAATGTGCTATGGCCATAAGCCCAGCATCACTAGAAAACTGATAGCACTCACAAGTAAAGAAAGAACAGGACTATTGGTGACTGACAAAGACTGTAATCATTCAGTAAAAGTAAACACTACATCAATTCCCACATCCCAATTCAACAACAGACAAAAGACTGTTCCCTCACCTGGGCCAGAGAACATTACCACTGGATTGTGGCAGTCCCAGTACTGTGTTGTATGCCACCATTGCCAGTTTTTTAATTGAGTGTGTGTTAAGGAGACTACCTGAGGCCTGTTAGCAGGATGTTGTGTAAGCTGGTGGTGGGTTGACAACTATGACATACACAGTTCTTGCTGCAGACTATTTGAAAACCTTTATTCTTATCATGTTTCCCAGCAGTGATAGTTTATTCCAGCAAAAATAATGCAATGCTTAATTATAGATGGGTGATATAAAAATTGCTTCCAAGAATACTCAGTTGATTTCTAACTACTCTTTTCCATTGGAACCCCATGCTCCCCAGATTACAATCTTATTGAACATATGTAGAATATGTAGCAGATCTCACTTAATTTCCTGCAGTCAACAAACAGAATTCAGTTATGGTCAGCCCAGATAGATAGATATAGTCACACAATGATTATGGAACCTCATAGACTACAGGCCATATCATGTAGCCACCATTATTCAAAAGAGAAAAGCTATATATCATCAGGTAGCTGTTTCACATTTTTGGCACTTCAGTTTATATAATAGTAATAATAATACCCTTGTTACCAATATATTTTTTTATTATTCCCTGAAGACATTATTGCAGCTTACATCAATCCATACTTATATATGCTAAACAAAAATCTACATTTGGTATGTGTGTGTCACTGAATATAAATCATTTATATATAAATTGTATCATGGTATGTTTTATGTATAATTCTTATATGTTGTGATTAATGGAACGGTATAAATATTATAAAATGAAGATGTCTTGTGGATGGGGAATGTATTACTTCATCCTAAATTCTTTCATATTTATTATCACTGTAATAAAGTATCTTAAAAGGAAGGAAGAGATATTCTAAAATGTATGAACAAGAAAAGAGAAGCATAAAATTGGAGTAAATAAAAAAGAAGCTGATAAATGAAAGTTGAATTTGAAGAAACAAAGGTAGATATACCTGAAGGGCCTTTCTTTCAAATTCCCATTGGCTACCCTTGGCTAGTAAATCAATCATATAGCCTGTCATTTCATTTTTTATTTTCCTTCTTTTCTTTATTCTAATTTTCTGTTTCTTCATTTACTTTGGCTTAATTTTTTATTTGCTTTTTGACAGGGGATTTTCCTGTGGCCAAAAAAACAAAGTTCCAAGAGACCCATTATCCAAGACTGCACCTACCCATGACCCTCAAAAGGGTAGATCAGAACATTCCATGTTGCCTGTGGCATGCCAAGAGAAAAGGC